>CM034150.1:238890093-238915137 GCA_019776745.2 Taxus chinensis
CTTCTACATGTGTGTTTCTCTTTGCTTGTACTAACACTTGTCTCCCAGCCACTTTGCTTGTGTGTGCCTTGGTTCTACCAAGCACATTCCCTTCGTATTCTTGCGTATTTGTATTATCTTCTTTCATCTTAGCTTACACATTGTTTGCACTTATCTTCTACATGCATGTTTTTCTTTGCTTATACTAACACTTGTCTCCTAGCCACTTTGTTTTTGTGTGCCTTGGTTTCTACCAATCACATTCCCTTCCCCATTATAGGGCACAATTTTTAAGACAACACATGGTTCTCCTTTGGGCCGTATGCTCCTTTAATGATGTCGCATGCATCCCAAACAAGGGGTGTCATCATTTGGGTGAATCAGTCACCCCGTACAATGTCATATATTCACATTTCAACACAACACAATACCGATACAACACATTCATTAGTATTAGATAGGGCTCAAAATCCTAGACTTTGGTCCTTAATATAACACATACACTAATGCCCAGACTAAAGACAGTAGCACCTGGGTACCCCTGACCCTTCATAGATGCACTTATGAGCAAGGGGGTAGTTACACAAGTATTTGATAGTTCAACATAGTCTACAAAACTCCACACAATGGATTTTATAGGGCACACAACCCTTAGCATTTCGACATGCATGCACTACACACTTTCACGTTAGATTAAATTGTTTAAATTTTACACACCATCTGCAGTGGTGTTCTACACTGTGGGAAGAAGTTAAAGGTTGGAGGATAACACCATAATTTTTCTCCCTACAACTTCTTCCATGACTTGGTGTGAGATCGCCCTAAAAACTCATTATTGGCGCACCCAAAAAAACTGGCACGTGAGATCGCCCGAAAAACTTGTTCACTCTACAACATCTTACAGGATCCTTTCTACACCCTTTTTCTCATCATGGATCAGGTGCACATGTTCCTTTTTCATTTTCATACTTTATATATTTTCCTTACATACGTTTTACATGATTTCAATCATATATGTGTATTTGAATACTTTTTTGTTCTTATGTTTTATAGTTCTGTCCTTATGGGAAGTAGTAGTCACATCACATCACAACATTGACAATGGGAACATCTCAATATCTACACATTAATTTCCACCCTAGGGTCATTTTCATCATCACTTTTACACTTTTTCCTCCTTAACATCCATGCTTCACATTTTTTATCACTCTACACTTTTTCTTGTCCCTCGGCATGATATCATCATTGATCTACATGGTTATGAGGTACGCATATCTTATCTACTTTATGTTATCAATATTTCACTCAATAACATAAAGTGGGGGAAAATGTAGACACAAAATCACACACTTTGGGTATCTATTTAGTCTTGATTACATACTACTATTCATATGATTCTAAGTAAGAAAATTACTAATTAACCCATGTCTTTGGATACCTTTCTTTTCTTTATTGTTTACCACTTTTGGTCTTTCACCCTTACTTTAGCTCAGTATTTACCTTTTTATACCCGACATTTATCATCCTGGACACCAATGCCCATCCAGGACACCAGCACCAGGCACCCTATGTCCCCTCTTGGGTGCCCTTGACCTCTTTGTACTTTGTTCACATATTTTGGGTCCTTTCTAGCCATTTGAGCATCTTATATTTTTGGTAGTTGGCATTTTTGGGGTTAATTATGAAATTCAAGAAAGGGAATCATATAAATATAAAGTTATGTGATCATAATAAAGGACCAAACACTAAGCATTAGCTATCACCACCTAAGGTTGCATCCATCAAGCATCTAAGAGCTCATTACATCCATCTAGCACCATCCAAGGACACAAGGGCTGGTTATTCTACATACACTTCATAGGAGGGAAGTTCATTCTATTCCATGCACACATCTATTACATTTCTTTACATCTAGCTTATTTTCTCGCTATCAAGTGTGACACGCACAAGAGCCACCTAGGGCACAATTCCACACACACACATAGAACTACATTGGGTCTGAGATGTAGTGTAGCACTCAGTCATAAGATCACCATTGTGACAACTGAGGATAGTCTGACCCCTCATTTTGCATCTTTATTTTTTATTTTTTGATGTCTATTTGAGGGTTTTTACAGGTCAATATTTCATTACAGGTTTCTCAACGACTATCGGTGATCATTGTGTGACCTCATAGTGACTAAAGGTGAAAAAACAAACCTGGAAAATATGAGTTTCACTCAAAGGAGGGTTTTTGAGCATTTTATGCAGACACCTATTTATCACCCCTAGAAATAGGCAGGGGTGCCGTGCAGGTGCCCCTATACCCCCTTTCTGGGTGCCCCATCTAGGAAGATCATCCAATCGTACATTTTTCTGAGGTTCTGTGTGACGCTTCTCCCTCTCTATTCATCTAGTTCAACACTTCAGGACAATAGATTCCATATGAATCAATATGAAGGCTCTTCAGCTAAGTCATGCTATCTTACCCCTCTTTGCAACTTAGGGTTTCATATTTACTGCTTAGCTTTTTTGGCTTAATTTTTATACTTAATTGTTTATTCACTTACTGCTCCAGTATCAATCAAATTAGGCACATAAATCCATATTTAACTTAATCATTTTAGTGATTGACATCTATATTTGGCCTCATTTCTGTCTTTCTAGTTTCCTCTTTGGTCTTACACACCATGACATACCCAAGTCTATCTAATCATTTCTTTATCTTTCTTGACTCTTGACATCATACTCTGAGCTAGGACGTCATTACTTACATTCCTGACGCCAAATACTCAGTCCCCTACAAGCATGGCAATAACATCTTTGTATCATTACTTGACTCTTTTGGGCCTCTTTTATCTTTTAGGCATCTTTTTTTTCTTATGGACCGGAATTTTAGTTGTTACATTTTGAAAATTCAAACAAGGGAATCATTTAAAGAAAAAGCTATGTTACCATAATAAAGGATTGAGCTCTAAGGATCTATTATCATCACATAAGGTTGCATCCAAATGCATTCTAAGAGCATCAAAGGCATTCATGTAGCTTCATTCAAGGGACAAGAGATTGCATTTTCTGCATACACACATAAGAGGGGAAGTTCATTTTTCTATCCACACATCTATTTACATTGGTACATCTAGTTATTGCTCGCTATCAAGTGCATCTTGCACAAGATATTTCTAGGGAAAAATTTCTACACACACGCACAAGAACTACACAGAGTCTGATATATAGTGCAATGCTCAATCATAAGTTCACTTTGTTGGGTGACCATGCCATGGGTCATTCACTCCAAATACATGCAAGCATCTTTTTCATTTTTAGGATTTGATGTGTTCTAGGGTTTTATAGATTCCATGTTATGTTTTGCAAGTTATTTATGAATTCTGTAACATAGTATGACATATAAGTGACAAACAATGAAGGTTAGCAACCACCTTGCGACACAAGAAAAACTAGATTTCAAGCTCTTGCGCAGTCACAAGTGCCCATCAGAGGTCTTTAGCGCCTAAGCGCCCTCACCCCATTCTAGGCGCCCTAGTCGAGGCTCATCTAGAAATCATAGATTTTTCTGAGTGTGGTTATGATAGTCTCCTCCTCTTGTTCATCAATTCTCCAGTCTAGAACACTTCAAGATTAATTACAAAATAAACTAAGTCTTTTTTCCCTCTCTTGCACTTAGGGTTTTAATTTCCTTTAGCTTATTTGCAGTCAAATGTATTATTTATTGACCTTATTCAACCTTATGTGTGACTCCTGACCCATATACTTAGGGTTTAACAAAAATTCAATTTTTGTAAAATAATTTAGGAGGCCTTAAATATTTACTTGCAAGTGACTTGTTGGGTTATGATTCTTAAAATTTAAGTCATGGAACTCATGTCATATCATTCGTAGTTTATACTGTTTTGAAGTCTTGGACCTTCATTCCCCATTTTTGGAGGAGACTTAATCATTATGAAAGGTCCCACCTTATGAAAAGGACATGGGAAATGTATGAAAAAAAAGGATTATGATAGACTCTATATCAGAGAATTAACTAGGGATTTTACGCAGTAGAAGATACAAAAAAAATTATTAAGAAGTTTTTCTCAGATGGTAGAGGCATAACATATCAAGTACTAAAATATTTGGTCACTGTTAATTTATTTTATACTTTAGATTTTATTTATTTATAGAAAGTGTTAGCTCTAGTATTGCTTAGGGAGGTCACAACCCTTAATCTGGACCTCCTATCAGGTTAAAATCTTATGTATATTGTCATTTCCAGTATTTAAGTCTTAGTTGTGAAAGGACATGTTCATGAATAGGCCTTGAGATGTTGTTCTATTTCATGGATCTAATTTTTGGAAGGGACAATGTGGCTGCCAAAGAAAATGGATACACCGACTAAGTCCTCCTTTGTAATCAACCGATGTATGTAGTTTACTGTTTTCCACATATGTGTCATGTGGATTGTCTAGGAACATCAAGGGAATTAGTGGACCTACAGTTCAGATTGGAACCAAGGAATGAACCATGCCATTCTCACTGGATGAATATGTAGATTTTCTCCAATATGAAGTTTTTTCAACCAATTCGCAAGAAGAAGTGAGGGAGTCATGAGTGTTCAGTTGTGGAGCTCAATTACTTCAGTTTAGCATGCAATGTGAAACTTGCTAGAAAATACAGTAACCGTCATCAGTTAAGGAGAACCGACATCGGTCAGGAAAGGAAGGAATCAACATCAGTTAGGGCTAACCGACATCAGTTACCTGTGTGAGGATGTTTTAATTAACTCTCGGGAATTAGATCTATTTTTAGCATTAAAGTATATTTATTGATTGTAATTGCATGGCTAAGTGCCCTAATTCTATAAATGACTATATAAGCATAAAAGCTAGGGTTTAGAAGTAAGAAGATGGATTAACAAAAATTAGAAAGAACTTGCAAAATTTGGTGAGAGAGAATTCTTGGTGATGAAGCAAAAGCTTGAGAAAAGAAAGTATTGTACATCTGAGAGGTGTGGAAGATTGTAAATCTTCATTGTATATCTTGTCAAAGCTTTGGATAATAGATTGGCTTGTTTCTTGGTGGACGTAGCCCACACTGGGTGAACCACGTTAAATCTGGTGTTGATTTATGTCTCTTGTTTTGTATATTTCTTCTGGTAGAATATCCACTTTTATTTACATGTATGCTTAGATCTGATATATTGTCTGTACAACCGGTGTGCTAACCCCAACAACTGGTATCAGAGCTTTGTTTGAGGGTTTTGTGTGTTGACAGATTTACTCACAGAGGGTTTTCTGATTGAGTGGGAGCTACAACAATGACAGAAGAAAAAAAATACAAGGTAGAGAAATTTGACGGCCGAAATTATCAATTATGGAAGATGCAGATTGAGGATTATCTGTATCAAAGAGATTTGTATTTACCGTTGGATGAGAAGTCTAGACCTATGAAGATGACTGATGAAGAATGGAAGATTCTTGACAGAAAGGCTTTGGGATCTATAAGATTGAGCCTGGCAGCATCTGTGGCTTCCAATATTACAGAAAGTGACTTCTACGGTAGAGTTAATGAAATCTCTTGCTAATTTATATGAAAAACCTAGTGCTTCAAATAAAGTTTATTTGATGAAGAAACTATTTAGTTCTAAGATGCATGAAGGTGGATCTGCATCTAGTCATTTGAATGATTTCTGATCTATTGTAAATCAGTTAAAATTGGTTGCAATACCATTTGATGATGAAGTAAAATCACTTTTATTCTTATGTTCTTTGCCTGATAGTTGGGATAACTTGGTAATGGTTGTTAGTAATACAACATCTGCTAATAATATTTTGAAGTTTGATGATGTGGTTAGTATAATCTTGAATGAAGAAATTTTGTAGGAAGAGTACAGAGGAATCATCATCTGGAAATGCTTTGAATGTAGAAAGCAGGGGCAGGTAGAAGGAGAGATCCAAGAGTAAGAGTAATGGGAAATCAAAGTCAAGGGATAGTAGATCTAAATCCAGAAGTAAGGGAATTACTTGTTGGAAATGTGGAAAGAAAGGACATGCAAAGAAAGATTGTTGGTCAAAGGATAAAGAGAACCAACAACCAGAAAAAGGTAAAGAAGCAAATCTTGCTACATCAGAGGTAATGCAAGATGCTCTTATTCTTTCTTTAGATAATAGAATTGAATCATGGGTTTTAGATTCAGGAGCTTCTTTCCATGCAACCCCTAATAAGGGTTATTTCAGAAATTATGTCCAGGGAAATTTTGGGCATGTTTATTTGGGTGATGATGAACCTTGCAGTATTACTGGTAAAGGGGAAGTTCATCTAAAATTGTAGAATGGAAATACATGGGTATTGAAAGATGTGAGGCATGTGCCAAGCCTCAGGAGGAATCTTATTTCTACAGGGAAACTAGGTGAATCTGGTTGCATGGTTACTTTTACAGGAGACTCTTGGAAAGTCACCAAGGGTGATTTTGTTGTGGCAAGAGGTAAGAAGGTAGGAACGTTATATTTATCTACCTATATTACTGATTCCTTTTCTACATTATCTACTTTAGATTCAGATGCATGCATGTGGCATAATCGGTTGGGTCATATGAGTCAAAAAGGAATGCAGATCTTAAAGGCTAAGGGTAAGTTATCAGATTTGAAAGATTTAGATCTTGATTTCTGTGAGCATTGTATCTTTGGAAAGCAAAAGAGAGTGAGATTTCTCAAAGTTGGGGCAACTAAGAAGGAGCAAAAATTGGAGCTTGTACACTCAGATGTGTGGGGACCAGCTCAGGTAGCTTCTCATGGAGGATCCCAGTATTATGTTACTTTCATTGATGATGCTACAAGAAAGGTATGGGTTTATTGTATTAAACGTAAATCTGATGTTTTTGAGACTTTTAAAAGATGGAAAGCCCTTGTTGAGAATGAATCAAATTCTAAGTTAAAGTGCCTTAGATCTGACAATGGTGGTGAATACTGTAGCAAGGATTTCAATGATTATTGTTCAGTGAATGGGATACGTAGAGAAAGAACGGTTCCAAGAACACCACAAGGAGAATGGTGTTGTAGAAAGAATGAACATGACAATCATGGAATGTGCTAGAAGTATGAGGATACATTCTGGATTGCCCTTGCAGTTTTGGGTAGAAGCAGTTGATACAATAGTTTATTTGATTAACCGTGGTCCTTCAAGTTCACTAGATGGAGGAATACCAGAGGAAGCTTGGACCAGAAAAGAGGTAGATATTTCTTTTCTTAAAGTTTTTGGTTCAGAAGCTTTTGTGCATGTTGATAAGGAAAATAGAAAAAAGTTGGATGCAAAATCCAAGAGATGCACTTTCATTGGTTATGGATCTGGTGATTTCGATTTTTGTTTTTGGGATTTAGAGAATTCTAAAATTATTAGGAGTCGTGATGTTGAATGGAATGAAAAGAGAATGTACATGGATCAAATTTTAGTACCCAAGGATGAACTAGTTGAGAAGTTTGTGAATGAAAATGAACTCTTGGATTTAAAATAATTACCGATAGGGTTACATAGTAACTGGTGTCGGTTGACCTTGACTGGAAAAGCATCTGGTTATCAGATGAACCGATATTGGTTACAAAAGATCCAAACTAGCATCGGTTAGCAAAACTGACATCGGTTAGAGGTGACTGGTGTCAGTCACTGTCAGATTTGGATAGGAATGTCCAGGAGGTCCAGATTGAGCCTCTGGTACCCCAAACTCCTGTGAGAAGGTCACAAAGGGTAAGTAAACCTCCAGAAAATATTTACACCTTCTCTATTTTATTTATTATTGACTGATAATGGTGAACCAGAGAGCTTTGAAGAAGCAATGCAGGATAAGACCCATGTCGAGTGGGAGCATGGCATGGATGAGGAGATGGACTCTTTGGAACAGAACCAGACATGGGATTTGGTTAAGTTGCCAGCAGGTAAGAGAACATTGCAGAACAAGTGGGTTTACAAGATCAAGGAAGAAGAGGGTGGACAGAAAACATACAAGGCAAGGCTTGTAGTAAAGGGATTTGCATAGAAAGCAGGTATTGAATGAGTTTGGTGAAATATTTTCTCCTGTTGTTAAGATGACTTCTATTCGTACTGTATTGAGTTTAGTTGCAGTAGAGGATTTGAATTTAGAGCAACTAGATGTGAAGACGACTTTCCTTCATGGTGATTTGGATGAAGATATTTATATGCAGCAGCCACTTGGGTATGAAGTCAAGGGTAAGGAGAAATTAGTGTGCAGGTTGAAAAAGAGCCTATATGGGCTCAAACAAGCTCCAAGGCAATGGTACATGAGGTTTGATAGTTTTATGCATGAGCATGGTTACTTGAGATGTGAATCTGACCATTGTGTTTATTTCAAGAAGCTTGAAAATGGGAGCTATATTATTTTGTTACTGTATGTGGATGATATGCTTATTGCAGGATCTAGTATGCAGGACATTGGTGAGCTTAAGAGAAAGCTAGCTCACACATTTGCTATGAAGGATTTAGGAGCTGCAAAAAGAATCCTTGGCATGTAAATACATAGAGATAGGAAAAACAAGAAATTGTATTTGTCTCAGGAGGATTATATCTACAAGGTGTTAGAAAGGTTCAATATGCAGAATGCAAAACCTGTTAGTACACCTATGGCTGGACACTTCAAATTGAGTAAAGATCAGTGTCCATCATCACATGAGGAGGTCAAATACATGACACAAGTGCCATATGCTTCAGTAGTTGGGAGTCTCATGTATGCTATGGTTTGTACCAGACCAGACATTGCACAAAGGCAGTGGGAGTGGTGAGTAGATATATGGCCAATCCAGGTAAAGAGCATTGGAAAGCAGTCCAATGGATACTCAGGTATTTGAAAGGGACATCTAGCATGCAGTTATGCTATGGAGGTTCAGATATTTCATTATGTGGCTATGTTGATTCAGATATGGCTGGAGATCTGGATGGTAGGAGGAGCACTACTGGATATATTTTCATAGTAGGTGGAACGACAGTTAGCTAGATTTCAAGATTGCAGAAGGTTGTGGCTTTGTCTACTACAGAGGCAGAGTATGTTGCAACTACAGAGGCTAGCAAGGAGATGATATGGATGAGTAGGTTCATGGAAGAGTTGGGAAAGAAACAAGAGGATTGTAAACTGTTTAGTGATAGTCAGAGTGTAATTCATTTGGCAAAGAACTCAACGTTTCATTCGAGAACGAAACACATTCAGTTGAGGTATCACTTCATATGGTAGGTATTGGAGGATGGAAAATTGAATATGGAAAAGATTCATATGAGCAAGAACCCTGTGGATATGCTAACGAAGCCATTAGCAAAGGAGAAGTTGGAGCTACACTCCACTTTTGTTGGTCTTCGAGTTTGAGACTTGAAGAGGAAGAAACAAAGCTAAGGAAGGATCCAAGAATGATGTTGTACATGTATGGTGCAGTAATTAATCTCCAAGTGGGAGATTGTTGAGTTGTGGAGCTCAATTACTTCAGTTTAGCATGCAATGGAAACTTGCTGGAAAATATAGTAATTTCCATCGGTTAAGGAGAACCAGCATTGGTCAGGTATGACTGGCACCGGTCAGGTAAGAGAGGAACCGAAATCAGTTAGGGATGACCAACATCGGTTACTTGTGCGAGGATGTTTTAATTAACTCTCGGGAATTATATCTATTTTTAGCATTAAAGTATATCTATTAATTGTAATTGCATGGCTAAGTGCCCTAAGTCTATAAACGACTATATAAGCATAAAGCTAGGGTTTAGAAGGAGAAGAGGAGGATTAACAAGAATTAGAAAGAACTTGCAAAAGTTGGTGAGAGTGAGAATTCTTGGTGATGAAGAAAAAGCTTGAGGAAAGAAAGTACTGTACATTGAGAGGTGTGGATGATTGTAAATCTTCATTGTATATCTTGTCAAAGCTTTGGATAATAGATTGGATTGTTTCTTGGTAGACGTAGCCCACACTAGGTGAATCACGTTAAATCTGGTGTTGATTTATGTCTCTTGGTTTGTATATTTCTTCGGGTAGAATATCCACTTTTATTTGCATGTATGCTTAGATCTGATATATTATCTGTATAACCGGTGTGCTTAGAAAGAAAATGTATACGCCGACTAAGTCCTCCTTTGTAATTAGCCAATGTATGTAATTTACTGTTTTCCACATATGTGCGACCACACATGTGTCATGCGGATTATTTCTATTCAGGAACACCGAGGGAATTAGTGGACCTATAGTTCAGATTGGAACTAGGGAATGACCCATGCCATTCTCACTAGATGAATATGTATATTTGCTCCAATATGAAGGTTTTTCAACCAATTCGCTAGAATAAGTGAGGGAGTCATGAGTGCCATGCATGCCACTACAATCACCTTCACTCCACAAAAAATGGTTTCCACCAGCATCACATAAAACACCAGGTTATTTATGGTCATGCTGCTCCATACTCTAAGCATATTTACATCCATGGTAAAAAAATAAAAACATTCTCCATTCTTGAAATCTTGCTTTTTTATGCAGATAGAATGAAAGCTTTTATCAACACTTTAAGAACATATGTCTTTCTCCTCTGATCATCTACCTCTAAAAACAGTAACATCGACTAAACATAATGAAAGTCAAATAGAGTAGTTTCGGCATGGATGAGATATTCAAATTTGAATTCCATCATAGTAAATATGTGTAGAACTAACAACACATAGGCATAACAGAGACAATAGACGGACAACATGAACAAGCCATAGATGAAAGATGAAGACAATGGTCTTTAAGAGTCAACATGGCATGCTGGCATTAAGAGCGAATGAACTGGCAAGATACACTCAACGTAGAAAATTCTTGTCAATAATTTGTGTGAAATTTTTAAATCTTAAAAAATATTTTTGATGACTTCTACAAACAACAATAACATATAGCTTTCCAGGTTCCATTTGTGACTCACAGATACGTTAGAGAAGACATATTAATTAATTATCAAAATTTTAATATAATAAATATACTACTACTATAATACTATTAAGGTCAAATCGCAAGTTTCTAATAAGTTGGTGATGCTAAATCAATGATTACATAAACACAAATACCTAAAAACCAAATATTTAATATTACCATTTATGGTGTTAGCCTTTGCTTAGGATTCATTCAAATGTTTTATTTGATACCTTATATTTTTTCCATTTTTCTTAGTAGGAGCCGCTTTGAGAGGTAGAGAACACAACTAGGATCAACTTCCACACAAAAAATCTTCCCACTTGGTAGCTTGCACAACATGATTTGAAATAGATCGAGCATGCAAAGTGGCCAAGAGATTGGTATGGGATGAGATGGATATCTGAGGCCAGGGCATAGCTTGGAGAAAAGATTTGAACTGATCTAAAAGGGTGACTTCAATATGCAACTACAAATGTAGGGTTGTAAGTAGGCTCTACAAGAGCCGTGTTGTTGATACCTCTCCTAGGGTTAAAAAATGTTATTTGGTCAGTAATTTCGTGTGATTCCGCTTGTACTTGCTCACCCATGGGCTTGTTATAACATTTTTATGTTTTTTTTTTAAATTTGAAGAATGAATAATACCTCACCAACCATATCCTAGCATATCCAAAATTATAAAGAGGATGATGGGGAAACACTTCATATCATAATCAGTGATAAAGTGTGTTAGGAATTAATTATATCTAATGCGGAATAATTCCTCAGAATCACAATAATAAGAAGTATGAATAGAATTACAGAAATGAAATATGCACAACACGAAGAAAATATTTAACGTGGTTCACCCAATGTGGGCTACATCCACCAAGAACACTTGCTCATATTTTATTACAAGCCAACAATCTTCACAGTTACAATAATCAAATCTTGTTTGGAGCTGCGCTCAACAAACCCTCCCGAATTCACACACACTATTCACCTTCACAAAACAAACTCCTATGAATCCTATTGTATGTCCATTTATTTATAAGTACATCAATAGGTAGCCGAAGAGGTGGTTTTACAAAACAATGGGTACCGAAAAACCATGGGCCCAAAAACAACCCATAACGGTTACCCATTACCCATGGGTTAATAAACCACCCATGAAAATTTGCTTCAGGGGCTTTGCCCCTGAATCCCCTTGACCCGCTCACCGACGAGCGGGACCACCGTAAAAATATCTGAGTGTAACACATGGAAGGTGTACCAAACTCTAACATGAAAACAGGCTCCAAAAACATAACAATCTCCCACTTGGAGACTGATTTCCACTGAGCAAGCTTCTCAACCCTTCACTGTCATCCACGAAGGCCAATCAAAGCTGAACATAGCTTCAGTTTATTCCTTTTGACCACCTTGGTCATCATGTCTGCAGGATTTTGACTGGTATGAATCTTCTCCAACTTCAACTTATCTTCCTCCAAAGCTATCCTGATGAAGTGATATCTTAACTGTATATGCTTCGTCCTGGAGTAGAAAGCAGAATTCTTAGCTAGGTGTATAACACTCTGACTATCACTATGCAACTTACATTCCTCCTGCTTATGCCCCAACTCCTCAAGCAATTGTTGTAACCAAATCATCTCTTTGCTTGCCTCTGTGGCAGTAACATACTCAGCCTCCGTGGTTGACAAAGCCACTAGCTTCTGTAGTCGTGAAATCCAGCTCACTGTTGTCCCACCTACAGTGTAAATATAACCTGTCGTGCTCCTCCTGCTATCAACATCTCCAGCCATGTCTGAATCTACATAACCACGTAAAGTGGTGTCTGATCCACTGTAGCACAAAACTATCCCCATGGTCCCTCTCAAATACCGAAGGATCCACTTTACTGCTTGCCAATGCTCTTTACCTGGATCACTCATAAATCTACTCACATCTCCCACTGCATGGGCAATATCAGGCCTAGTGCACACCATAGCATACATCAAACTACCAACCGTTGATGAGTAAGGTACCTTGGACATCTGGTTTCTTTCCTGCTCTGTCTTGGGACACTGCTCCTTTGATAACTTAAAATGGCCTGCCAAAGGAGTCCCAACCGGTTTAGCATCCTGCATGTTAAACCTATCCAATACCTTCTTAATGTACTCTTCCTGAGATAAAGTTAGCTTCCGTTCCTTCCTATCCCAAGTTATCCTCATACCAAGGATTTTTCTAGCTACCCCCAAATCCTTCATATCAAAGGATTCACTTAGCTATTTCTTGAGTACTTTTATTTCCTACATGTTTTTACCTGCAACCAACATGTCATCAACATGCAAACATAGGATAATATAACTTCCATCCTCAAATTTCTTTGTATACACGCAATGGTCAGAATGACATCTAATATAACCTTGCTCCATCATGAAGCTATCAAACTTCTTATACCATTGACGTGGAGCTTGTTTCAGGCCATACAAGCTCTTCTTCAATTTGCACACCATCTCCTCTTTACCTTTGACTTCATATCCTTCTGGTTGCTGCATATATAGCTCCTCCTCCAAATCACCATGGAGAAATGCAGTCTTTACATCTAACTGTTCTAAGTGCAAGTCTTCTGATGCCACTATTCCAAGAACAGTTCTGATAGAAGTCATTTTTACTACAGGAGAAAAAATCTCATCAAAATCTATACCTTGTTTCTGTGCAAACCCCTTGACCACCAACCGAGCCTTATATCTTTTCTTTCCTCATTCTTCATCTTTAACTCTGTACACCCACTTGTTCTGCAATGCTCTTTTACCTTTTGGTAGCTTCACCAAATCCCAAGTCTGGTTCTCCATGAGAGACTTATGCTCCTCATCCATGGCTTGCTCCCACTTCTTACTGGCATCTACCTGCATTGCTTCATCAAAGCTCTCTGGCTCTCCACTATCAGTGAGTAATAAATAATAAAGAGAAGGAGAAAAATGTTCAGTTTCTTTTCTTACCCTAGAAGACCTCCTCACTGTAGGAGTTTGGGGTTCCTGTTGAGTAGGTTCCTGAACTGATTCATGGGTCACTGTCCCATCCGGAAGATCCTCTACCACTGCATATTCTTTCTGGAATTCTTCCCTATTTTCCTGCAACTATTGCTTATACATGACTTTCTCATTAAAGACCACATCCCTAGATCGAATGATTTTCTTGTCCTTAATACTCCAACATTTAAATCCAAAGTCATCACCACCATAACCAATAAAAGTGCATTTTTCTGATTTAGCCTCTAGCTTGGTCCTATCATCCTTGTCAATATGAACAAACACCTCACATCCAAAGACTCTAAGAAATGAGTAATCGACTTTCTTACCGTACCAAGCCTCCTCAGGTATGCCTCCATCCAAGGCACTTGAGGGTCCTCTGTTTATCAAGTACACAGCTGTGCTCACCGCTTCTGCCCAAAAATAAAGAGGCAGTCCTACATGTATCCTCATGCTCCTAGCATGTTCCATTATTGTTCTGTTCATCCTTTCTGACACCCCATTCTACCATGGGGTTCCTGGAACCGTCTTTTGCCTGCGGATTCCATTCTTAGAACAATAATCATCAAATTCATTGCTGCAATACTCCCCTCCATTATCTGACCTGAGACATTTTAACTTAAGACCTATTTCATTCTCTACCAAGGCTTTCCATTTAACAAAAGTATCAAATACATCAGATTTGTTTCTAATACAATAAACCCAAACTTTCCTTGTTGCATCATCAATAAAAGTAACATAATAACTTGAGCCCTCAAGAGATGATACCTGAGCTGGCCCCCACACATCAGAATGTACCAGCTCTAACTTACTCTCTTTCTCCGTAGGTCCAACCTTGAGAAACCTTACTCGCTTCTGTTTCCCATATATGCAGTTCTCATAGAAACTTGTTTCTGTATATCCAAGAAAATTCTTCTTTATGATGTCCATGCCCTTATGGCTCATATGACCGAGCCTATAGTGCCATAATGTTGTATCTGCATCTGAAGCCACAAGATTACAATCATTGGTACTATCAGTGGTTAAATACAAGCTTCCAACCTTCTTACCTCTTGCCACCACAAGAGCACCCTTGGTAACCTTCCAAGAGTCAGCTGTAAATATCACAGTACAACCATCACTTCCCAATTGCCCCGCCGATATCAAATTTCTCCTTAATGTAGGCACATGTCTGACATCCTTCAATAGCCATGTATTCCCATTCTGCATCTTAACCTGAACAGAACCTTTTCCAACTATACTGCAAGGCTCATCATCACCAAGAAAACCATGCCCAAAATCCCCTTGAACATAATCAACAAAATAATGCCTATGTGGAGTAGCATGAAAAGAAGTCCCTGAATCTAAAACCCAAGATTTAGTAATATTATGCAAAGAAAGAATCAAAGCATCCTGACATACATTACCCGATGCCACATTTGCCTCCTTGTTTTCTTTTTGTTGTTTCTTCTTGTCCCGAAGCTCCCAACAGTCCTTCTTTGCATGCCCAGACTTTCCACAATGCCAACATACTATCTTGCTTTTGGATTTTGACCTTCGCCCGATCCTTTGATTTTCCACGGTTTCCTCTATTCTTCTGTCTCCCTCTAGTTTCCACTATCAAAGCATTCCCTGAAGTAGAAGATTCACCAGAGCTTTTTCTTTGCATTTCCTCGCTTAGAATCACCCCTACAACATCCTCAAACTTCAACTTTGAGTTAGCAGGAACCGAGTTGTTTACCGCCATTACTAGGCTATTCCAACTCTCAGGCAAAGAGCATAGAACTAATAAAGCCCTAACTTCTTCATCAAATTCTATTGTAACCGAAGCCAACATATTTACAACCGTATTAAAATCATTTAGATGATCTGCTACTGAACCATTCTCAGACATCTTCATATTAAACAACTTTTTCATTAAAAATATCTTATTAGAGGCAGAGGGTTTTTCATACAACTTTCCTAATGCATCCATCAGTTCTTTTGTAGTCTTTTCCTTTGAAACATTAAATAATACCGAAGATGCAAGACATAGCTGGATTATTCCAAGTGCCTTCCGATCCAACAAATCCCATTCCGCATTTGTCATACTCGAGGTTTTGTTCACCTTCTTAGACAACAGAGTATAAAGATCCTTCTGATAAAGGTAATCTTCCATCTACATCTTCCAAAGACTGAAATTCTGCCTGTTGAATTTATCAACTCTAGATCTTCCATCATCTGCCATAGCTCCCACTCAAGCTAAAAACTTTCTCTGTGATTCAATACTTCAGCAAACCAAACCAGGATCTGATACCAATTGTTAGGAATTAATTATATCTAATGCGGAATAATTCCTCAGAATCACAATAATAAAAAGTATGAATAGAATTACAGAAATGAAATATGCACAACATGAAGACAATATTTAACGTGGTTCACAATGTGGGCTACATCCACCAAGAACACTTGCTCAGATTTTATTACAAGCCAACAGTCTTCACAGTTACAATAATCAGATATTGTTTGGAGCTGCGCTCAACAAACCCTCCTGAATTCGCACTTGAATTCGCACACACTATTCACCTTCACAAAACACACTCCTATGAATCCTATTGTATGTCCATCTATTTATAAGTACATCAATAGGTAGTTGAAGAGGCGGTTTTACAAAACAATGGGTACCGAAAAACCATGGGCCCAAAAACAACCCATAATGGTTACCCATTACCCATGGGTTAATAAACCACCCATGAAAATTTGCTTCGGGGGCCTTGCCCCCGAGCCCCCATCAGGGGGGCTTCACCCCCCTGAACCCCCCTGACCCACTCACTGGTGAGCGGGACCGCCGTAAAAATATCCGAGTGTAACACATGGAAGGTGTACCAAACTCTAACATGAAAACAAGCTCCACAAACATAACAAAGTGATTGCCTTTGATTAACTTCAACCACATTTTAAAACACCACATCATATCTTATTCCATTTTTTCCCAACGACATATTTTTATATTTATTCCTTCTTCTAGAACAAGAATTTATTTTTTTTAAAGTGGATTTGAGATTGTAAATTGACTTATTAAATATAACTAAATAACACATAAGAAAATAAAGAAAGTGGGATCATTAAATTTTAAAAAATCCAAAATGTATACAACCACTCATGGAATGTTGTCATTGAATAGACTATTTCATAAAATTAAGAAGATTAAGTTTGAGAGAATGGTAATGCCTTCACCCATATTGTTGTTTGATAAATCCAAGTAAGAGAGTTTAGATGAAATGCAGCCAAAGGAGAGAGGTAAAACACCAGTGAGATAATTATGTGACACATGTAGCTGTGGTTGGTGCCCTCTTCTAGAAATAAAATAAGGAATGAAAAAATATAAATATTGTAGCCTTGGAAATATGCAAAGATAAAATCTTCCCATCTGATGTCACCCATATGAAGAGCCTCATCTCGGGTTTTGAGAATAGATGTTCAATTTTTTTTACCTTTTCATTGGAGTACATGTGTCACCGTCAGTTTTGTTATCATCATCGCTTGCCTTTTTGCTAGTGTAGTCTTTTAGCTCTCCCTGGGACTACGTTTAGATCCAACATGCTTGAGGTTTAAAAAATTTGAGTTACACATAACTACCGATTCTTTTCCTCATGAGTCCCACACCTAGAATTGACAATAAATCAGTCACCTCAACATTAGATCTTAAACTATCAAAACAAGGAATCTGCTATTTTCCTATAATTACTTGAGCTTAAAACTGAAAAGGGGGCCTCAAAGTGCTATAACAAGAACGCATTAAGGTTGGGTTTATCCAATTTTTTATGTTGGCCCCTTAAGCTTGGATGGGTTTTTAATTAAAAAACCCTTTATGTGTATCAGAGAGCAATTTGCACTAAACAAAGTAAGCAATCATATGAAGTAAGAAGTCTAAAACATTCATCCAACAATTAAAATCTACCTTAGATGAAATGTTTCAAGGGCTCAAAAAACTATGTTTGTTGGTGCATCATCTACTTTCCTCCAATTACTCGAGCCTAGAACTAAAAAGGGGAGCTAACTAGTGCTACAAAAAATAGGAATTGTGGTTGGGCCTTGAATCTCGTACACATTGGATTTTCTCCTTTGTTTTATGGCTACATTAAGAGAATAATGCACCTACGTGAATAAAGTGAGCGAGATTGAGACAATAAAATCGAGCATAGACAACAAATACTATCTGGATATGAACCATCTGAGCCATGTAATAGGTGTGGGGAAGGTAACATGACTAGATATGCATGTATTTAATTCCCACCTTTTTCTTTCCAGCTTTCCATTCATGTCTATGTTTTGGCTATCTAGCAATCTAAACATTGATGAATTGAAAACCTTAAATAAACCCATAAAATTAAAAAAATTAAAAAATAGCAAATCCCTTTTTCCTATTTTTTCTTAGAATTTTCCATTTCTTCTAGTTGTGTAAGAGCTAGTTGTTGGCGCCATGGAATTGACGAGCAAGTAAACGACGCTCATAGACTTCAAACAAAAAATTGTTCTACAATGTTATTCTTAGACCTGATATTATTTCTACTTAAGCAGAAACATGTTACTCATTGTACTTATTCCATCATATCCGCTCCTGAAATATGCTCTCCCTATTTTCTCCTCCATATGGAAAATGTTTTAATCAACCACGGGCTATGGAGGGCAGATTGCGTCTAAGATTGAATTTCATTGCTAGTTAATTGCACACATCGAAGAAGATTATCCCATATTGTGTCCTCCATTGGAAATGATTAGATTTAAAGCATGTTGGGGGCATGCTACCAGACTAACACCTACCAAGACCATTTTGCAGTGGCCAACTCAAAATACCACCCAACAATGTAGAAACGACATTCCCATAAAGCTAGGTTAAACACGATAAAAACCCATAAAGGAGCCAAGCTATGGAACTCCTAAGGCGTATACTCCGAATTTGGCAAGGAGGGTGTCATGAGGGTTTTTAGTATCACTGAGTTTTATCATTCTTTGCAACACCTTAAAAGCCCTCATGGTATGCAAATAATTTACAACTAGTTGACTCTATATTGGTTGGGTTCGAACCCTCATCACATTATAATGGAATGATGACTTGACTACACAATTTGTTGAGTACGAGGTCTGTCATGGTGGGATTGTTGAAGTTTTGGATTCTTATGAGGATGGTAGGAAGCTACTATTTTTTGTTGACATTTAATCCAACTACATATTTTAATTGAGGTAGTTTCTTTTTAAGGTTCATATAGTTCTTGTTGTGTTTAGAACACATTCTCATATCATAATGTTCGAAAACAGTAGCAGGTTGATGTGTTTGGCCAAATACATGATCTTTTATGACAAATCTATTGGGCTCTAAATGTTCTCATCAATAAAACTAAAATTATAAGAAATTAAATATAACATTTATTTTTTATTTTTACTATTCCATTACACAAAATAATATGTGGTTTTCATTACATGTTTCATTTTAGAGGAATTATAGCGGTTTGGATATATAAAAATAGAGTGGTGGTATCTTTAAAATCTTTGTGCTCTTGTTCATTCTTGTATTTCATCAATTAGTCATACACCTTCTACAACCCATTTGTATGCAAGACTATATATACAATCCACAACATGTTGCTGACGAGCTTGATGAACAAAGTTGCAAGGGATTCATAACGACATGGCGTTAACCTAGAGTGGTTTTTTTTCCATTTATTAAAATTAATAAAACACTAAGATCATTTTTTGGAAATCAGAGTAGGAAAAGTTTCCTTAAATTTTGTGATAGCAATGGATTTGATAAATTATGAGGGCTTTTGAATTCCATGTGTTAATTGAAAAGAGCTCCTTTACGAACCTATTTTTATTGCATCACAATGGTTTTCAATTTCAAATAAAAAATAATTCTAGAAAGAAGTGGATGATTTAAGTTATTTATGGGTCTAACGATAACAATGTCTATTTAATGTTTAGATGTTCCCATAGATCTTTGAAGAATTTTATTCAAAGTGATAATATATGCATTAGGAATATGATTCAATATGAGAAAAATATATATTTTATTTTGCTTATCACTCGTATGTTTTAGCTTAGGCACAAAAGACTCAACTCCACATTATTATATATTATCACTTCAATACTAATAGATTCTCACCTAGAGACATATAGAGCACTAACTCAAGCCATATAACACTGCTACCGCCAAGTTCCTTTCAACTCAAAAAGCGTATCATGAGAGTATCTTCTTATACAACTTTGGATTCTCAACTATTACAGGTTTGGGTTTTCAAACATTAATGCATCTTTTGGATATGCTACTTCATGACTTTAGTTTATCATCACATTTACTGGTTGTTGATTTTCTTTTCTTTTTTTAATGATGTATTACTTTTTTTCTTGCAAACGTTTCGGGCTTTATAAAATTTAAGCAACTTAAACAACATAAGGGCATCCATCAAAACTACGACAAAATTTAAGTTACTTGAACAACATAAGGGCATCCATCAAAACAAAATCCATAGTGGATTTTTGTGAGAGGTGGTTACAATGTTGAAGTGTACACACTCAACATGAAATATTTACCGAAAATGCCTCATTGAGGCGGACTCTTATAATTCCTTGATTTTTGTCCATGCTAAAAATGTTCACGATGATGAGGCTTTAAGTCTTTTTGTCAATTGTTGTTGTAATATCAAAGCATACACAATACTGCACATTAACCCTCTAGAAAAATGCCTAAATGAGATGTGAGATCTTTGAATGCTATGAGAACAACATGTGCACAAAATGGTGTTCTTGACAAGGCTTTACATATGTTCAAATAAATATGATCTTGTAGACTTGGGACATTTGTAGGATATGCACAAATGAACTTATTGAAAAGGCCTTACCTTTGCCAACATCCTCCAAGCATATTCCAATCTAGAAACTCTAGGAAAAGGAAAAGCCATCTATCAAAGCATAGATTGAAAGCATAGTTTTGTAGATGTTGTCACTGTAAGTGCTCCAGTATACATGTATGAAAAATGTGGAAGCATATAGATAACAAGTGAACAGCTTAAAGAAATGCCTCAAGATCTTATAAACAATATTAACTCTCCATCAATACTTCACAAATCTTAGGAAGGAGAATAAGATGTTTGTTATTAATGATCACAAAATGCACTCTCAGAATATGCACTCATTTTGTTGAATATAGACTTTCGATACAATCACTTTTATTTTTCAAAACCTTTCTTGCAAGTGTCATTGTCATAATAGAAATTATAAGTCAATTAACTAGTAAAAATAATACAATTTTATTCATAATCATTATCAACAATTATGTCATGTTTTGCATATTTTAGTCTTTTTACACCATTAAATTTATGCCTATTATCTTTTCACAAACACCTATGGATATTATTACTAGTAAATTGTAGATACAAAATTATGTACTTATTACTATTACATCATGCCTCTAGTATGTTGTTGTATACATGATTTCTGAGTACAAAGATTAGACACTAGTGACACCTTATTTCTAGTCCTTCTATTGCTTTGATTAGTTTTGACTATGATATTGTCTTATACATCTTGGATTTACATCTTTTTGGTCGAATCATAGGGATCCATGTCCATGTCTTTGTTCCTGTTTCTTTTTCTTGGTTTTGAGGCAGTACCACCCAGTAAGGACACTAGTGCCCGGACGCTAGTGTCCCTTCTGGGTTCTTTTGTCCATTCTTTTTGTTTTCTAAATTATTGTTTGGTACTTAACTTTGGGTTTTTTCTAATTCTTTGGGTCGGCCTTTGGTGTCACTAAGTGTCAAAATTCAAACAAGTAAATCATATATATACACCACTTACTATTATTAGGGGTTGGACAACTTGAGCTATTACTTACTATTTAGTACTTTAGAAAGGGCAACATTCAAGGACTACATTTGTGCTGCATTATTCTCTACATAACATGGACTATTTTTGAATTCCATCTCACACATTATTCATCTTGGGAGTAAAGTAGTTGTAGATCACTATCTTGGTATGACTGGCACAAGTGCAACCTAGCTTCAACGGACATGATTCAATCACACACTAAAACTATATAGAGTGTGAAATGTAGTGCAACGCTCGGTGATAATTACATTGTGGTGATTGTCGAGGTTAGTCTAGGTAGCTAGGGTTTTGTTTTACAAGTTCATGTGCGACACAGAAACCCTATAACAAAGTGGATGTGTCAAAGAGTGAAAGGAGAAAAATAAGTACAGATCCACAACGATTCCTAAGACACTAGTGCTCGATTTAGACACTAGCGCCCAGGGGGTCATGTCCTTCTCTGGGCAGTCATGTCTAAAGGAGTTTCAAATTCTTATTTTCCAAATAAAACATACTACTTAGTCTATTCCATTTTATTTTCAACCCAGAAGCAGCTCTCCAGATACAAACTAATCATTCTCATCTCACCATTACTTACACTTACTTGTCTCTTGCATACTTGTTATTGTTATATCCATTTGATCTCAACCCTGTAATTAAGATTTAATTTCATTAAATCATAAATATATATTGAAAAGACACTTATTTTAAATATGGAAAGTTGGAAGACACATTATTTCAAAAATTTACAAATATTTTCAAATTAAAAACATGAAAAACATGTAAAAGGTCTCATTTTCTCACCCGCAACGATGAATCATGGCAAATGATCCTAAATAGCAATAAAAAAACTCGAACACAGTTTTTACCCATGTTTTAATAATTTGAATACCCTTTTTATTGTACTGAAATGTTTCGCCAAAAGGCTCTTGAATGAACGAACATTCGTCACAAATGTGTGGCGACAGAAAAATCTCTCCGGCAGGCGGATTGCATTTTCAGAACGGGAAAAAAAGAAAACAGAGTAAACACTAATACAAATTAGGAAGTAGAAGGGCAAGAGAGAAGAAGAATTGCAACAGAAATGCAGAAAGAACAGCAGAATTTGTGATTTCAGATCCACTATTGTTATTATCAATGCCTGGAGGGGCGGTCGCATCCCTCGGAATGTTGGCGGCGGAATCGTCTGCAGGCGCAGGCGACGGCTCCAAATATGGCGGCGGAGGAGGATGCATCAAACTCGAAGGAAGCCCCTGCCCAGCGCCCACTTTGACCTCAAATTTCAATCCATTTACGCACTCGATCCCGTCCATCGCACTGGAAAAGAAATAATTCGCCCCTTTAATGGTCAGAGGAACAGAAACCCTAACCCTAGTGTTCGGTTTCAGGGGATCCACGGCCGTCCACACAAATGTATCAGAATCCTCCGCGTCGTCGAAATTACAGTTCTTGTAGGTCGTCATATTATACGTCTGTATAACAGAATGGTTCCCGTTGGTGTTGAAAACTGGAAATGCACAAATCCGCCATTGTTAACTATTTTTAGAAAGTAAAAAAATTAATGGCATGGAAAGGGTTTGAAGAGTGTGTGTGCTTACTCAAATAATCGCCGAGACCGAATGTCTGGCTACTTGCCCATTTGGTATAGTCGGTTACAGACGCATTTTTCTGAGCGTCGAAAAACCATCCGGATGCGCCGCCAACAGTGTAATTCTGATACGCGTGGGCTTCACCTGCATTGTAACATATAACAGCAAGCGCTACAGCCGTCCACAACACCTCCATAACTCCAGATCTGAGCGCCTGTGTTTTCTTTCTCACAAGCTCATCAACTGCTATGCTAGGTACCTACTGTTGTTTATTTATGTGGATACGAGTCAACCAGATCGCCACTGCAACGTGTGTTTGGAAAGACGAAATTTATGGAAATAAAAAATTTGGAATTTTTTTGTTGGGAAAAAAAGATTGAGACTTGTCGTTACTTATACCTTATTAAAAAAAATTGCAGCATTTATTAAAAAAAATTGCAGCATACTTACCTAAATACCTAACAAAATAAAAATTAAAAATCATTTTTACCCCTGTATTATTCTATCATTTCCAAAGTCAATATGTCATCACGCTGGTCCCCACACGTTTATACTGCCGGGATGTTCCTTCCACCTGGGTGTTTGAAAAGTTAGCAATTGTGATTAAGCATTTTCAAAAAGGACTTTAAAAAGTTTCTAGCTCCCTAGCACGTGCTTTTTTAGGGGTGTTAGGGGGACACATTTTAAATTGTTAATGTCAGGGTGGTAAAAGTACGTTGGTCCTTTCTCGATCCCAAGGTGCAGGCACACTTATTAAAAGACATCAATGAACACGTATAAGGTCCTTTCATGGGGTGTCAATCTTATAATGGTCATATGCCGTAGGATGAATGTGCATTTATCTTTCAATAATGAGAAGATCTGGAAGGAGATCTGCCCCTGTTCTTGGAGAGCTCTTATTGCTTCCTTAGGGTCTATAGAAATTTCACTTCTTGGCATGCGAGTAATCTTCTGGTTTTCTAGATTTTGGGTCTTTTCGTGAAGAGGTTTTTGTTGTTTGGCCAAATGGGTGGCGATCTTATTAGAACTGAACCTGCTGACCTCGAAAGGGTCACCCCTGAAGCTATGGCTCTGTTTGATAGCAAGGGTTTTACACCCTTTCTGAAAATTTCCGAAGGGCATTATGAAAATTTGCTAGCCCCTGGAAAGCGACCAAAAAAGGAGCGGTTATGGAAATGGAGGGGATCAGTATGGAGATCATTGTGGATTCGGTGGCCAAAGTGATGGGCATCCCTGCTGTGGGGAGGGAGGTCTACAAACCTAAGAAGGAAGCCTCTGAAGAACTGAATCTTTTCCTTAAAGGTAATGAGAATCTCACTTCCCATTTTGCTGGTTACCTTCGAATGTCTTTACCTAATCCTTATAATGAGGTGGCTCTCACCCTTATTCAATTTTTAACTCTTGAGGGTCGTCACAAATGTATTTATGCCCACCACCTTCATATGCTTAATCATTTTAGGCGTGGTCAGGCTTTTAGTTTTCCCTACTTTCTATTTCGCTCCCTGTCTGCGTCTATTTCATAGTTCAAAATGAGAAGAATCTCTGTCCCTCTCCATCAAGGCTTTATCCCTGCCCTTGTAAAAAGAGCAACTTTGGACATAGATAAAATTGGCTCCCTTACCACGGCTCTGGAAGCTTATGCGGATGGCACTGGTTCGGAATCAGAGGATGAGGATTCGAGTGACGATACCGAATCTCAGGTTGGGGACTCGAATGATGAGCAGGACGGGGTGGAGGTGGTGGCGGCCCAAAATCTTAAGGATTTG